>JAHDVE020009289.1:0-34501 GCA_022606495.2 Halesus radiatus
TTGTAAGTAGGATATATTCCGTGTGGACTACTTTCGTCAATTGGTGAACTTTGCTAGGTCGGTTATCCAATGGCGGGAAAAGGCAATGGTCCAGGCGTAGCAAAGTCAACAATATTCAAAGTATTGCAGGCAGGAAGCTGTGAGTCAGAGCGCAGAGTCGTGAAAGTGGCGAGCAGGCGATGATAGGAGAGTTGAAACAAGCGTTCGAGCGGGAGATGAAACAAGAGTGGTTTTCCATGATTTTGATTTTGATTTTATTGATATACAGAGTTCCTAAACTAAAAGTTTTCTGATTATAGCATAATTAAAAATGATTATCTAATGATTCTTTACTTTTAAATGTTTATTGTTGGTGGTGAGTGGATGAATTGAAACTTAATAACTATACTACAATTTTAGGGCAGGATTTTATACCTTACGGAGGATTGATTTAGGTATCTTTCATTTAAATATTTCACTCTTGCTGTATTTAGTGAGAGTGTTTATTGATGGGTTTTCATGACCCCCTAGACCGGCATAAAACTGTATAGAATGTGTTACTATAAGATCCTTTATCAGAGGAATGTTTGTATCATTGTGTAGAGTGTTAACCCTGATCCACTTAGGCGCATTCAATGCTAATCGAATTGCTTTGTTTTGCATGGTTTGTAGTTTTTTGATGCGTTGGTGAGCTGCGTATCCCCAAATGGGAGCAGCGTAAGTAAAACCCGTCCTTATGGTCGTCATGTATAGGAGTAATTTATTCTCTGTTGATAAGCGGCTATTTCTGCCTAGCATGGGGTAGAGAGCGGATATTGCTTTAGTAGCCGATTTTATTTTTTCGTTTATGAGTTTTTTCCACGTTAATTTGGAATCTAGTATTAATCCTAGGTACTGATTTTTCCCATGGGACCTTTTCTCCAAAGAGTATTATGTTAGGGGAGCGTTTAGCTATTCTTCGTAAGAAGACGGTAGCCACGCTTTTTGTAGGGTTAATAGAAATTCGCCATGTTTTACACTAGTTTTCAACTAGTGTGGCTTGGAGCTAGAACTTGACATTATATTTTTATCGTCTGCAAATTGTGTTATTTTAGTGTTGTGATCTAATGGTTTTGGAATGTCACTTGAAAATATATTGTAAATAGTGGGAGATATTTGCCCACCTAGAGGTACTTCTGATAAAAGAGTACGTAATGATGAAAATATTTCATCTATTTTGACTTTGAAGGTTCAATCCGTGAGGTAACTGTAAACCATTTGAATGATTTTAATAGGAAAACCTAGGATGTACATCTTATAAAGTAGGCCATTATGCCAGACTTTATCGAAAGCTTTGCTTACGTCGAGCAAAAGAAGCACCGTTTTTTTGTTAATATTGAAACCATCCGTTCTATGTTCAACTACGCGGAGTAATTGGCGATAGTTCGAATGGCCCGCTCGAAAAACATGCTGAAAATCGGGTAGAATTTTGTTATCATGAACAAATGAATTTAATCTGGTGAGTATGATTTTCTCTTAAACTTTACCTAGGCAAGGAAGGAGTGAAATTAGACGATGGTTCTCTGTTAGCATAGGGTCTTTGCCTGGTTTGGGAATTAAAATTATATTTGCTTGTTTAAAGTTTTTAGGAAAACGGCGAAGTCTGAGGGACGCATTGCAGATGGCAGTTAAAGCGCAGATGCCCTTTAAAGGAAGACTTTTGAGAACTTTATTAGAGGTGCCGTCAGGACCGGCAGCTTTTTTAATCTTTAATGATTTTATTATTTTATTCATTTCATTAGAATCTGATGGGCGATTCATCAGATTCAGTATTTATAATTGATTCTACTTTTGAATCCACCATTGAGACGAATGACGGATCATCGTGTTTGTAGGAAATTGGGCTTCAAAGCTGTCAGCAAAGGCCTTATCGACAGAAGAGTACACTACTCCGTTGGGGTCTTGAAGGGGCGATATCCTAGACTTTGGGCGTCTGAGCGATTTAGATAGTTTCCAGAAAGCTGCTCTGTCATTTTCTAGAGAAGAGATGAACTCTTACCAACGCTCGTTGCGGAATTCGCTTAAAGCATCTCTCACTTGGCGTGATAATCTATTGTAATGCATTTTAACAATAGGATTGTAGTCCTTTTGCAACTCTTTACGAATAAGATTTTTGTCCCTAATAAGATCTTTCATTTCTTCGGAGATTCCGTGACGACATTGGGAATATAAACGGATGCCTCGTTGATGCATGATTTTATTGTTTCGATTAGATTTGATGTGGCGCTATTTAGACACGCTTCGTCGGGTATTGAAGTTGACACTGTTATTTTGTCATTTAAAATTTCTTTAAGTTTATGCCATTTTATTTTAGTCCTGATTGGCTTGTCCGGGACTAGGATTCGATCCTCCTGTTAACGTTAAAAGAACTGGATTATTATTATAGTGGTTTTCTGAAAGAAGTGAGTCTAATTCAGAAGGAATTAATTGTCCCTTGGGTGGCCCGTACACAGAAATGAATTTAATTGGACCCGAAGAAGTATTGATTTTAACCGCGGTGGATTCAATATTATCATTAGAAAATGAATGGGCTAGACAGTGGTCAATATTGCTTTTAACAAGAACAGCAGTTCCGCCTCTTCTAGTTACAGTTCTATCGTCGCGGTAGATGTTATAATTTTGTATTCTTAGATTGCATGATGGCTTTAACCACGTTTCATTAGTAAGAAACACATCGAGATTATAATCATGGAGAAATTCAATTATTCCTTCACGGTAAGCTAGAACTGTACCATTGGCGTTCCAATAAGCCGTCTGTAGGTTAGAATTTTTGACTCGTTGTCTATCCATTGTGTTTATTAATGAAGGTCTGGAGAGAAGTTAGCTCTTTGGCTGCATTTTGTATGAGGAATTGAAGCTCTGTGGCTCTTTCGATGAGAGTCTGTAGATCAAAACCTATGGTTTTTGACGGGGGTGGAGGGATAGGGGTGACTTGGGGAATTTGTGGGGACTCTGGTCGGCGTTCGAGCCTAAATTGTTGGCTGAAGGCCGGGGTTTTGCGAGGCCGATGATCGTGATGTGAAGGGAGGGAATTGAAAAAGTAAGGTGCGGGCCAGGGACGATCAGTGGGTAGGGCGGGGATACGGTGATTAGGAATGGAGGTAGCGGGAAGGGGGGGGTAGTCCAATAGTGAAGTGATGGGCTGATCAGGCCTAGGAGGTTGGCTTTAGTTATGAGGAGGAGGGCGAGAAACGTTTTTATTATTCATAATATTAGATCTGAAGTTTATTTTTATTTAACTGATTGGAGTGTGGCCTGGCGGGGCAACCTCCATAGTTTGCCGTATGTGCACCCTCACAGAGGGCACACTTGGCTGGCGTATCTTTGGGTTTAGTGCAATCAGCGGATCGGTGCGAACCTGCACATTTAACGCACCGCTCGGTGCCACGGCAACAAATTTCCGAATGGCCGTGTAACTGGCAACGGTAGTGGTTTGCCAATGATCGCCCACTTGTATTAATACCAAAACGCTGAGCTGTTGTTCAGAGCTTGACGCCAGGTGTCGGGCGGTGTCATTTGTCGGGTGTACAAGCTATTTGATTTCGATAATGGATGACACAAATATTTATGAGATGCCTCTCACCACGTTGTATCATCTGACCTAAACTAGTTTCCTTCGAGCACGTTTATTTAGATATAAATTATATAAAGGGATCAACGGGTCCCCAGCCCAAACATGTTCAGGAGAATCTCTTATACAATTCTTAACTCTAAATATACATTGTGTTATCATTACTAATCATGTTAAAAGGAGACCGGCCTATTTCTCAATATTGTTTTTTTTTTAATATATGTTGCCAAAATCCCGTAATATAAATCTAAACATGAACAAACATATAATCCTAATATTATTAAATATGGAAGACGGTTGCGGGGTTCGGCGTTGAGAACCGAGACACGATAGGGTGAAGGGACGTAAGTATTAAAGTCCCTTACTTCCCCTCTCCCCCGCCATTATTCAAATATTGCTAAGTTCTTAATTTTTCCGGTGTTAAAATAGCGTAAAATAACCGCAATAATTTATAGGTCACATTTATAAAAATCATGTAATTTTAGTGTGGCCGTTTCGGGCTTAAATCCAGTTAATAATAAAAAATCAAATAAAAACCCAAACATTTTAAGTTCAAATCTGTCACGTTGTTCTAAATTAACCCAAAAGCATCGGTCATCGGTCGAAGGCGTTCGCCACATGTGCTTGTTAAAAGACCTTTGCCTGTTAAAAGCCTAGGGAAGTGTCCAAAGTGAATGGTTGATTTACAATGTTATTCTTTGAACTATGGTGATTGTAAACAATATCGTTTACGACCGGGCTACACAACGCAATAGCTGCAAAGATATCGTGGTATAACCTTGAACGTTATACCACAACCGCAACCCGTAAAATTAGATTTCGTGGCTGCCGAGAAAGGCGCAATAGGAAAAGACACTTGACGAGAAGATCTTCTGCTGTCACGGCGACCTGAGTTCTGACCTCCAGTCTACAGAACAGATCCGGTGCATCATGCGGCCCACGGACGTTCCCGACCAGGCTGCTCTGCGACCTGCTGTGGTCCGACCTCGACAAGGACACCACCGGCTGGGGCGATAAATGGACGACACGCTGGTGTGCTCTTGCCAGATCCTGAAGCCGGCCGACAAGCGCTACCTGGCGTACGGGCAGACCAACACCAAGCGTCCCGTCAGGCCGCCCAGGGCGTCACCAACAAAGACAAAGAAGATTGGATATGGATATGGATCAGTTCCCCCGGCCCCCGTCCTAACCCGCCGCCCAACTTCACATGACTCCTATCATTTGTATTAGCGTTTTGCAATATATCGTTAGGAATAAATACAGTTAGCATTTTTTTTTCTCAATTTAACATGTATGAAAACTTAGATCAAGCCGTATTTAGTTTTGATAATTTAACTGCATCTCTTTATATGGTCTATAAATAATATGTAATGATAGCGTGTCCAAAAAAAATGTAATAGATGTAATATAGGATAATATGAGGTGATTTTTGACAAAAACGGCGCTATAAAAATCATCCGGTTATTATTATTCACTCGTAGGAGAAACACTTTACACCGGTGCACGTGCACTTGCAATAATAATAATAATTGTATGATTTGTTTAGTGCCGTTTTTGTGAAAAATCACCTCAAGGGCGCTGTAAAGTGCAAGTGTTGGGAAAATAGAAGACTATAACTGTCATTGATAAAAAGTCATCGTCTTTTTTATTTCCCCCACGACCTCGTCCGACACAACTATCTCCTTTTTTACGTGTTCAATTCATATACCTTGTTTTCTCGTGTTCTTATTTCTACTGTGTAACTTTAATCAATAACTTTTATAGCCGTCATATCAATAAATCAACTCCTCTTGACCATTGATGAGTCGCTTTAATTAATGCGTTTCATTAAATATAAATACACTAAACATACAGGAATCCATCAACACATAATTCACAAATACGCAGATTCTTAAAACACTCTCTGAATTCTTTGTGATTTCCATTACAGGCAAGACCGAAGCTGATTCTTCCTTGGATATTTTACGCCTACATCAGTTTACTATCAAACTTCATCTGTGCCATGATATATGGCATCTATAGCTTTATCTACAATTATGATGCCGATGGATACTTGGGTATTTCATGGTCCCTTTTTTACGTTGGTAAATAATCCAATTTATTTCATGGTTACTTTTATAATATTAATGTTCCGCACAAACCCTACCACCCGGAGCTAGTGGGACTATGGCATCCTAAATGGAGAATACTTCCAGGAAAAGATAAAAGTGGCCAAGAATCTTACGGCTCTTCCATGGAATCATCATTATTAACACTCATAAAATATGTACCTATATATATTTAAAAAATTATTTTGTTACTTGCATGTGTTTGTTCAAGCGTTTCTATTGTATACAGTAGCGATGCGTCATGACTCATTTTGTAAAGGAGAGTCACGGTACCAGATCAATATTTTAGTACGACTCATTTAAGAGCCGGCACTTATCAAGAGCCGAGTCCCAGTTCATAAGCTCATACCCCAGTTCATAATACTCCAAGCTCATACGGCTGCCAGCGTATGGTTGTAGGAACCAAAAGTCCAGATGCCAGACTTTTAGGCACCGTTCACATACTGTACAACGCGTAAGCGCCTTTACACACGAATGTGCGGAGCCTTGAAAACAAATACTTTTAGAAGCGTCATGGTGCCACGTCCCCCGGTCGTGGGCATAATTTAGCCTTGTAAAAGCCAGACACGTGTACGATGAGTTTATATAAATAAATTAGAACAGAGGACCTTATTTAAAACACAGAAATGTGTAAGATTACTACCGAACATTACTATTGAGATGTGTTTATCTTTTTAGATGAATAAGCAATCCTTCTTAAGTGGTTCCAAGATTTGTCAAAATGAGTTACAGTTCAATTGAGCCGGGGTATGGTTTACCAGGAGTCGTACGCTCATGGCTCATCAAAATTAGTCGGCACAAATGAACGGCTCGTTTATGAACGCATCGCTAGTATACAGGTTCCTAATTTTAGGTACACCCCACAATTTGGGAATTATCATCACCTCTTCACTGTTACTCACTTTTCTAGAATCAACTATATGTCCGTTTACTCTCATTTTGACGACTTCCGTAGTCTAGGAGTAAGGTTCTCGACTATGAATCCGGAGATTGCAGTTTCAAAATAAATTACGTTCTTCCACATTTAATTTATATAAATTATATCGTCGGGTCAATGCCAAATTTGGGAAACTGCAAAAACATCACCTCGAAATATTGAAGTTTAAAGTCTCTAAACTGGCATCAAAGTTGATTTATAGTTTTCTAAACCAGCGTTAAAAGGGGGAGAGTTATTATGATGCTATTATTAAATATTATCAAAATAATGATAGTATTATTACGCAATACGATAAACATGATGTTTTTAAATAGAAAAATATTTTATAAATTTACATAGGCTTTGCATTTATCAAAATATAATCAGAAATATTACTTTTTTCTGACCGTTCCATTGTATGTTTTACAAAATATTTAAAATACGAATAGGATTTTTAAAGTGGAGAAAAGTATGTTTAATAATTAGTAATAATTTTAATTACAAAAACGTAACCAAAAATTTGTAACCCGCATTACAATTTAATCGTATTGCGTAATAATATTATCATTATTTTGAATTAATAAATAATAACTCTCCGACGTCCCTCTCCCCCATAAAAATATAAAGTGATTTTTGATACCTGTTTAAGTGACGCGAATGTGAATGGAAAAAGAAACCGGGGACGCCCGAGGAAGAGATGGCACGATCAGGTGAATCAAATACTTGAGTCGGGCCATGTCAGAAGTCGGAATAATAGAAGAGAATGTATGAGACGATGTATGAATGTGAATGAAGCAATGAGTGTTAGCCAAGATCAAGTTGTTTAGCGGTCCGTCCTCTCTTCCTACCCCTGCGGGGAAACGGCGTGATGGTTAGTTAGTTAGTTTAAGAACACCAAACATCAGTATTTCGAAATAATGCTTTTGCAGATTCGCGATTTTAGCACTGGCCCGACGATATACAGTATAGCAGTGGCGTTTTTTTTATATGAATACCGCACAAGAGTCCCAAACTGCTCCCAACCGTCTGGAGCCAGTGAGACTATGGCATTCCCAATTGGGGAATGTTGTGAGGCTAAAGGTATTGGGGAGGGGAAGTAGATGGGAGAGAGGAAGGTGGGGAAAGGGGGAAATACCCGGCTTTTCAGATCTGGTCACCAAACACGGCTAAAAGCCATTTCAAGCAACGTTTCAATTCTGAATGGTGGTCTTTCATCAGGGCGATACTGAGAGTATCTTCCACTCTGGAACGTGCGCAAATATACTATATATTATTTTTTAATTAATTAATTGTGAAACAACACAAATTAATTAAAATAAAAATTACTTGCGCACGCCGGGATTTGAACCCGCGACCTTCGGATTCGTAGTCGAGAGCCTTACCCCTCGACCATGGAGGCCTTTTCTTTTTCATGGAGGCGTGCACTCCATAAAAGCTGAAAAGCTGTGCCTACCAAAAGAAAAACGAACCATACCTACTCAACTCATACTACCACCAGTCTATTAACTTTCTTCTTTATATATGGTATATGTATACAAGATGTTTGCTTGTCTTTTATTTAATACAAAATCACAAACAAAATACATTTCAACTAAATCGACCCCCCCCCTACCCCCTTCCTTTCCAGACCCCATAAAAATTACGTGTGACTTTTTAATTTATATTTCTCCTTTATTTTATATAATTATCTTTTTAATTTTATTTTGATTTCTTCGAAAATCACTCATAAATAATACCCACGTGTAAACCTGTAAATGGTCAAATTTATATCACTTATTCATAATACTTCATTTTTTTTTATGTAAACAATAAAACTTAAATAAACAAATAAAAAATAAAACGAATAAACCGGATTTTTCCATAAATTTGGTAAGGAACTTCTAGGCTCAATTATTCATTTGGCCATAACAATTAGCGGAAGATGGTAATTAAATGGTAATTTAAAAATATCCATTATATAATCCATAGGTACGCAATTCAATGCATGCCACTGCAGTAAAGGCAGTTGCGGCACGTTCCAAAGTGGTAGATACTTTCAGTACCTCCATCACCCTGGTGAAAAACCACCATTCAGAATTTAAACGTTGCTTGAAATCGGTTTTACAGTGTTTGGTGACCGGATAGCCAAGACTTTTCCACCTTCCTCCTACCCATTTCATTTGCCTACTCATACCCTTCTGTCTCACAACACACCTCAAATGGGGATGCCATAGACGCACTGGCTCTGGTTAGCAAAGAACAGTTGGGACTCTTGTACAGTATTCTTATAAAATAATAAATAAATTAAATGTACTACCTACCTGTAATTATTAAAAATTAATCGTTTTTATTGTTTTCGTATACACTTCTTTTCCAACTGAATATATCCAATAGTTTAATTATGGCCAAGAAAGGGGTTTTTTAAGAAGGAACGTTTTTTTACTACTGGGTTTCGTTATGACGAAGCTTTTAATTAAGACATTCACATAATCAGCGTGAGCCTTATACGAGTACCTGCTTTGAATTATATATAAAATGTTCTTCTTTATAATTTTCAGCACTCAAAATATACTTCCTATTGGTGGTCTGGAGTCTCTACCATCAAATGAAAGGAGGTGCAGGAACCGTCCATGACAACGGAATTCATGTCACAATTTATCCAACCATTCCCATTGGACAACAGCCTTACCCTGGTGGACCTCAGACATATCCAAATGGACAAATGCAGTACCCAAATGTACAGATGCAATATACAAATAACCTAATGCAATATCCAAATCAACCGCAGCCATATCCAGATGTCCCACAATCTTATCCAAATGTTCAAGTGCAACAACCTTACCCCAATCCACAACAACCTTATCCAAATCCCCAGCCATTTCCGTCAATGGATGAGATGAGAAGGGATTAATAAAATAAAGTTTCACCATCTTCTTTGCAAAGATATTTAAACATTTGTGTGCCAAAAACTTCTTTCAGAATATTTATATTGTCGATTTCATTAACCGCTATGTGGGTCTATTGTACCTAATTATGATCGTTGTACTGTAGCTGCCTCAATCTGTATTTTGCATCTGCTTTTATCAGTCTACCGAGACATTTTTTATTGTGTATCTTGTCGATGATAATAAGCTAACATTTTATAATGAAGTGCAGTGGTCAGTTGTAACGAATGCATGGATAAATAAATCATTCCAGGTGATTCAAACCTCTTGCACCATTGGCTGTTACGACTACATCTAAAAATTATAGCTCTCTAGGTATAATGAATTTTGGGTGTAAAATTCTAGTAGTATCAAATTATACTCGGCGAATCTCAGAAAATCCATGTTTACCTGGGGGGTGGCTTCTTTCTACTCGATGTGTGGGCTGCCCGTGGCAATGGATAGGCCTTAAATATTGAAATGATTTCTATGGCTTTTTCGAATCTTTAATAAATTTTTATATTACATATTTGTAAAAAGCATTAACTTTGTGGCTCGCCATAATTTACAATGAAAAACACATAAATTTGTTGTAGACCACTTTTATTTTATCAAAACTCCAGAGTTTTGATAAAATAAAAGTGGTCTACAACAAATTTATGTGTTTTTCATTGTAATTTTTATATTTTTTCCGGTAAGTTTTTTTGTGGATTTTTGATCTGTAAAGCCGCAACTCCTGCTAAGGTTTTTTAGAAACATTACCCAAAAACATTTGTTTTCATGCACATTCCGTCTCTTGCTAAAATGTTTTGTTTTGGATAAAAAAAAAATTTGACAACAAGATAAGTTCAAGAGTAATCTTTTGAATATACTGCATACCTAAAAACTATTTTATGTATAATTAGTATATTTTATTATACATGAAATATTTTATAGGTTCATAGTTTTGTTTTTTTTTTTAATAATAATAAAAACTAACAAGAAAATGACGTTCTTATATGCATATTTACCTCACGATGTGTACCTTAAAAAGTTCTTAATATGAGGCTGTAATGCTATTAGGAATAGCAGACGAAATAAGAGAATACATTGATACAAGTCATAAGTACGGGAAACACCGAGCTATCCTAATCCCGAATACGGTAACCGAGGTCTGTCTACCTGCAGCTAATGTTCAAACGCTCGGCTTTAAATTCCGGGAATTTTGCAGTCGCCAGAAGAAGCGAGCAGTTAAGGGGAATAACTCGGTCGGCAACAGCAAACCAATTACAAACCTCCGAGGCATAGTTCGGAGTTCACGAAGGAACCCGAAGAAGAGTTCGGATTTGATTAAAAAGGGAGACTTTGGCCGAAGCAAAGTTATTGGGTACAGACGAGTCAGTGGAGACCGTCCGGTCAGTGGTCGTAGTCGAGACTTCCGTCTACTACAAAGCAAGCGGGCCGCGTGCCTCCCTAACCAACCGACTCGGCAGGAACCGCCGAACCAGAACGCCCACCGTTCGAGTACAGTCGAGTGCCTTTCGCCTCCTGCCCTTCGGCGCCGTGATCCCATCAAAGCGCATAACCGCAGCCTTAGGAATCACCACCAGACAGCAGTCGAGCGCCCCTGGCATCCTGCTTATCATCTTCTTGAACCGTCGGAAACCGGACGTCAAGCGGAAGCATGTCCGCCCGGCACCAAAACCTCCCCCTACCGGAAGTACCACCTGCTCTGCGAGACTTCCAACCCCAACATCGAGACGACTGGTAATCTCCCCACTGGATCGTGTGCACATTCCCGTAGAAACAGTTTGTGTAATTAAGTGAAACCCATATTACCATAAACTTACCAATTAAGAATGTGTTTTACATTATGAATTAATAAAAAAGCTGACACTCAACTAAGTTACCTGTTTTCTACTGAACCCCAATGACCCCATCATGTCAACAATATAATTAATTTTTTTTAAATTATTACTGATACATAAGCAAACTTCTTATAATAATGTATTATAATTTCGCTCAGTACACATAATGTAAAAACCCACATAGATAAACCTGCACTATGCGGCGATTTAAAAAAAAATTAAGCAAACCCTTCCCCCTTCACTCTTCACCCGCGAGAGGAGTGTTTTCGATCGGTATCGGAAGAGAAAAACATTCTGTATGCACACAAAAATTTGGATGGTAACGCCCCATAGTTTTGTTTTTTGTGTAAATGTTTTCAAAAAACAGTCACAGGAGACGAGGCTTTATACTTTGTAATTTTTTCGTATTCTTGGCTTCTCTTATATTATCTTTTATTATAGCTAACACATCAAGAGGAAGAACGTTATGAATACTGGTAGTAGATAGGTGAGATTGTCGTCGGGACGCCCGATAAAAGATTGGGTTCGAATTTGAAGCTAGTTTGGAGAAAAAGACTTAGCTACTTCTATGTGCATTTTTACATGATAGATTTTTGTGCATGCAAATGTCTTTCATTGATTTTAAAGTGAGGTGTTGAAACGACTTTATCAATATTTGTAAAGATCTGATATCAATTTTCGATTTGATTCACTGTAAGACCAAATAACACAAAAGAGCACAAATATTCTCTCCGCTACCTTGAAAAATCTTTTTTATTGATTAATCTTTCAAAGATTTTTATTTATTTATGGAACAAATAAAAATTCTTTTAAGACGAGTAAGAGTTTTTAACGGAGACAAACTGGAAAAATATTGTGAATTAAGAAGTTGTTTTTTAAGCATTGCTGGTCGAACCTCCAATTCCAATAATATTTTTTTCTCCTGTCTAAAGTATCAGCACGTGTGTTAATTTAAGCAATATAAGTAGAACAATTTAGAGTCATCACACCTAGTTGATCTATACCTAAATTAATGTAATATAAAAATATGTATATTAAAAATGTTATATAAATAACTAGATGTTACTTTTTGCCAGATTTTCAATGTATTTTAAATATTATGGGAAAATTGAAAGGTGCATTTCTCTAACATTTGTTTATTTATTGTGTGGTACTGCATACAAACGCTATTGTATACAAACGGGAAGTGCCCGACCAGGGGCTGCTCTGCGACCTGCTGTGGTCCGAACCCAACAAGGACACTGCCGGCTGGGGTGAGAACAAGTGTTACCTTCATCTTCGTCATTGAGATGTGGCCAAGTTCCTCAACAAGCACGACTTTGACCTGATCTGTCGGGTGCATCAGGTGGTAGAGGACGGGTATGAGTTATTTGCCAAGAAGCAACTGGTCACCCACTACTCGGCGATAACTACTGCGGGGAATTCGATAATGCAGGAGCAATGATGTCAGTGGACGACACGCTGAAGTGCTCCTTCCAGATCCTGAAGCCGGCCGACAAGCGCCACCTGGCGTACGTGCAGACCAACACCAACTGTCCCGTCACGCCGCCCAGGGGGCGTCACCAAGACAAAGTAGATTTTGAGGGTCCTATGGATCAAGCAATATAGCAATATGATAATTTTTTTCAAATACGATAAATCCGCAAATAATTTTCTAAGTTGCATCTAAACTTGTGATAATTGATTTTTATTCATGGCATATACTTAATAATTTTAAACAAATATTAATAAAATACTTTTCATCCCTACTAGATATTTACTAAACCTTTAATTTAAAAAATATGTCATTCAGTTTGGATGGATATTGTGGCCTAAAATTCAAAATTAAGTTATGTATGAAACAGGCAGCGCAGTCGTTCCTCTTAACATTTTTTGTTCCTACGTATTATGTATTTTGAGTATTTGTCAGCTAAGTAAGTAAATCTCTACATATAAAAAAATAACGATTTTCGGTCTGTTTGTCCTCGATTTTCTCGAAAATTACTTGACCGGTTTCGCTGAAAATAGCACAGTTTGTTCTTATTAGTGCCGGGAAGGTTTAGATGATAGTTTGAATGGAATCCAATTTGCAAAAAACTATTGCTATAACGTTTTAAAATAAGTATGAAAAACATTGAACCCTCCATGTTGTATTAAGGTTAGCCCATGCCCATAGATGTACCACTCTGGTTAGCCACAGATTACATATTCAAAAGAGGTAGGCTTGTTTGAATAGAATATTTTCAAAAAGGAAAACATAAGTAAGTACGTACTTAAGAACTTTTTTTTTATTTAGATACGTTTTGAAAAAATTAATGTTTGGAATGATATAAATTTTTCAAATTGTTTCTTTGTTTAGATAGTAATAATCGTCACAAGGCATTACTTTCGCTGTCAAATCAATTATGGAACCCAAACGACCATCAAAAATTGACAATTTCATAACTTAATTTTTTTTTTAAATCCCGTCAAGGCCAGATACACATCAGTTATTGTTTTATATTATTTGCCTATGTCGGATGTGCGAACTGAAATATGAGTTGTCGAACATCCGAGGTACGGGACATTTTGAAAATTGCAGTTAGTGGGGACATTGAAAAAACTTCAAACTTTTGATTTATTTCTAATTTTGAAACTGTTAAATTTATTACTGGCGGAATTTCATTTTAAGTCATGTACGTTTTTTTAGTATATTTTAAGTAGAATATTCACTAAAAACAGATATTATGAGTAACGATGGCTTGAAAGTATTCCAATATATTTGTTGAAAATATTTATTGTGTGCAACTATTGTATTTTTTCCGCTTTTTTGTCCATTTTTCGTAAGGTTTATTATGTTGTTGATGAAGTTATATTTCTTTATGGCTTTATTTTCTATAATAGATATTGCGTATTCTAATAAATATAGTGTCATTACTATTTCTCTGTATAAGAATAAACAGGTTTCAAACGGGTTGTATTTTCAATAACATAGAACAGGTTGTTCTGATGTATGCGACAACCGTTTCACTAGAACTTCTCTTTATATTTTTTTTTTATACTATTTACACCATAATATAACTCATCAGGAATTATGGTCAGGGGGAAATATAAAATTGGATTTTTTAGCTACTGCCACACCAAATGTTGCCAGGCTTTGAACCTCTTATCAAAAATATTCGTATCTTTTTCTCTAATAAAACTGTATCTGATGAACTGATTATAGTATTTCAAGTATTTTGCTCGGGAGTCCAGGCAAGAACATCATTGTTAGTGGTACAGTGTACTGAGAGGAAGCTTCATGAGCTGCCAAATTTCGTGGGTGTGTTTCTTGTGAACAGTTGGAAACCAAAGTAAGATGTAAGTATTGATATCTACAATTTTTTTATAAGAATCTATTTTAATGGGTACTCGGGGGCACTACAATTAATAGAATAAAATATTATATTTAAATCTAACTGCGAACATAATAATTGAAGGCTTACGGCGAAAATGGATTTACCATTACCAAAAACATTTTTTTTTTTTTGAAAATTTGATCGCTCACAAATTGTTATTGGTGCTTTTATTAAATTCTGCAAGCAGAGCACACATTTGTCTTCACTTTTAAGGAGAACTTTTTTATCGAGTCTTTTTACAATCTTACCAAAAAAATAAAGTTACTGGGCCTTAAACATTCTTTGACGTATAAAATATTGCACTTGCAAACCATTTTTCGAATTTACTTTTATTGAATAATGAGGTAAATAAAGTTTTCGGGAAAACATTTTTGAACATTCAACCTTATCTCAACCAGCATAAGGATACATGATTTCATTCGAGTTGGTTCGATTGGATCGTCTGATAGTAAATATTTTGGAAAACTCTTTAAAAACGTCCTTCTGACAAATAGCATCTGCAAACGCACCGATAAATAATAGAAAAATATAAATAACTAGCTGTTGTGTCCCGGAGTTGCTCGGGATTTTTTTAAAATTAAGTTATGAAGTTGTGAATTCTTTTCTTGTCGCTTGGGTGCCATAATTGATTTGACAACGAAAGTAATGTCTTGTGACAACTATTACTATCTCTAAACCAAGAAATAATTTGATAATTTTGTTTCATTCCAAACATTTATTTTTTCAAAATATAACTAAATAATCAACTTCTTAAGTAGGTACCTACTTGTGTTTTCCATTTTGAAAATAGTGTACCCGAACAAAGCTTCGTTTTTGAACATGTAATCTGTGACTAACCAGAGTGGTATATCTATGGACTAATCTCAATACAACATGGCGGTTTTAAAGTTTTTCATACTAGTTTTAAAACGTTATAGCAACAGTTTTACATATTTTATTTCATTCAAACTACTCTCTATATCTTCCCGGCAGTGACAAGAACAAACTGTGCTATTATCTTGATCGAAATCGTCGACAAACATTCGTTTTCATATAAACATTGAAAATATGTACTGATTAATGAGAGCCCTCATTAATCAGTCCATGCAACATGACACATTATTCCGTTATTTACTACGTGAATTAGATAACAGTGCAATTTGTCTTTAACGATGAGAGGGACGTCAGAGAGTTTTTATTTATTAATTCAAAATAATGATAATATTACTGTGCCATACGATAAACATGGTGTTTTTAAAGAGAACAATATTTATTACGTTTTTGTTTTTAATTTGCGTTGGCTTAGCATTTATCAAAATATAATCAGAAATATTACACATTTCTGACCGTTCTACGCATGTTTTACAAAAACGTTTAAACAGTTGAATATCCTTAAAAAATGCTGCGAAGATTTTTTCTGTAACTTGTCGATTAGATAAATTTAAAAAAAAAAACAGTGTGTGGTTTATTTTTTTTATGAACACTACGTAACTTTAATGTATTTTTTGTAAAGCGGATTACAAATCTTTGGTTATATTTATTTACAAAAACGCAACGATAAAGGATTAAAAATACTTTTCTCCACTGCAAAAATCTTATTCGTATTTTAAATATTTTGTAAAACATACAATGGGACGGTCAGAAAAATTAATATTTCTGATTAGATTTTGATAAATACTAAGCCTGTGTAAATTTATAAAATATTTAATAAATATTTATCTATTTACAAACATTATTTTTATCGTATGGCGTAATAATACTATCATTATTTTGAATTAATAAATAATAACTCTCCGCCGTCCCTCTCCCCGTTAAAGCATACTATTTTGTACGCGATGGACATAATATAGATTATAGATGATCAAAACTGTTATTTATAATTTATTTATTTTTTTTGTTTATTCCGGTATGTGGGGAGGTTATTGCAGTCCCACACATTCCATATAAAATATACATGCAATAGTTATAAAAAATATACAAAATATGTACAAGAGTTTGAAAAAAATAAAATAAAAAGTTAAATAATTATAAGACAGTAGTATAAGGTGATATATCACACATAAAACAAAAATAAAAATAAAAATAAATAAATAAAAAAAATAAGAATTTTACTAAATAAGATTAGAATAACTCCTTAAGGGTGCTGCGGCATTTATATTGTGAGGGGCCAATATATTTGTCCAGTATGCGTCGATGCTGGAGGCTGGACTGAAGCGGGCTTCCATGATGATGATATTCCTGGAGCTGTTTATTCTTTCCCTCATTCCAGCCACCCTGGATCTTATAAGGTCTGCAAAACCGGAAACTCGCCCCTCTGTGAACATACTGGAAGCACTGCAGTATCTGGGGAGGCCAAACATTATGCGGAAGGCGTTATTATACTGTACACGAAGTCTTTCCATACTAATAATAATAAACTACATAATGTCATCGAATTCTGTGGTATTTTGTTCATTAGTTTTTAATCTTTTATTATAACTGAGCAATGGCGTGCAGTCCATAAAGTCTGTAAAGCTATCCCTACTTTTCATTTTCTAGATTTCAGAAAAAAAAAAGATTTTTTCAAAAATTTCCTAATTCATGGTCGTTCTGCAATAAAAAATTGTTTCTGCTGGACAAAATTTATAATTCTTAATAAATTAATTAAAAATACTTAAACACCTCTTTTATAATACATAAATAACAACGTGTTTCGAAAGCGATGCTTTCCTCGTCAGGACATACAGAATAATAAAAAAATAATAATGTCAAGTATAGACAAATGATAAATGTAGAACACAATGATGTGAGTATAGACAAATGATAAATGTAGAACACAATGATGTGAGTATAGACAAATGATAAATGTAGAACACAATGATGTGAGTATAGACAAATGATAAATGTAGAACACAATGATGTGAGTATAGACAAATGATAAATGTAGAACACAATGATGTGAGTATAGACAAATGATAAATGTAGAACACAATGATGTGAGTATAGACAAATTTTAAATGTAGAACACAATGATGTGAGTATAGACAAATGATAAATGTAGAACACAATGATGTGAGTATAGACAAATTATAAACATAAACAAAAGGTGATTAAAGTAGGCAAGCAATTTATCAATATTAATTAAAAATTATCATAAAGCATTGAATAACAAATTTATATTTTAAATTATTTATATAAATAATATCAAGAAATTAAAACAAATATTTTATTTACGATAAACAGGATCTCTGTCATCACAAGGCATTACTTTCGATGTCAAATCAATTATGGCACCCAAACGACGAGCCAAAAATTTACTTAGACAGAGGTCCTGTGTTCGAGTCCCAGATGCGACTGATACCTTTTTACTTTTCTGTTGTTTTTTCGGATTCCTGTTTCAATTTGGGATGTGTTAATATTATCTTCTTCAATTATTAAATATTACAATGAGGTTTAAAAACTTCAATCAGTAAAAAAAAAAAATTTAATATTTTTTTATTTTTGTTTTACATTATGAAATATAGGCCGTTAAAGTAATTGATTTTTCGCTATTTTAGAAGCATCTTTAACAATTATTTGGGGGCTAACGGTGATTTAAAAAAAAAGTTTGGCCCCATCTACTTTGAAAATATAACGAAATATACAGTAAAGAAATTTAAAAAATATTAAAATAAGCCTTTTTATGGACATTAAATTAAATTACATATTTGTTTAAAATATAATGAATTATTAAAAAAAAAAAAGATTAAAATAAGCATTATTGTGGACTTATTTGTTTAAAATGTTTAAATACAAATGCAACCCGTTTACAATTAGATAAATTTGAAATTTTTAGAAATCAGAAAAATCGTTGATAGTGAATTAAATTTAATAAATAATCTTTTTTTTTTTTTAAATGACTATACCTTGAAAATTGAAGAAAAGAAAAATGTCATTCACTCTACGATTCCGGTGATGGGTCTAGCCTGACCCGTTGTTCCGAGAATAATTTCCTTTAGTCTAATCTTTTATCAAATTTCTAGCTTGCCGTTTGGGTGCCATAATTGATTTGACAGCGAAAGTAATGCCTTGTGATGACTATTACTATCTCTAAACAAAGAAACAATTTGAAAATTTTATTTCATTCAAAACATTTATTTTTTTAAAACATATCTAAATAATAAATTTCTTAATTAGGTACCTACCTAGGTTGATTCAATATGTCTGTTCTAGCAGATCGTGGTGCCACCCCTACCAGTAGTTATTTGGTACAAAGAACTAATTGCACTCCAGGAGGTATGGACTTTATAACAAATTGTGTATGGTTTTGTACAGTGTAACTGCAAGGGGTGAACCGAACTGAACACCCGAGTGAATTAATAAAATGTGTGCTTGTAATCGTGATAAGCAGGTAGTTTACTCTTGACCACATAAAATTGAAATCCATTTTTTTTTGTTTTTCAATAAAATGTTTCAATATTTAAAATCTGTTCACAGATCGCACGATGGGGTTTCCCCTGAGGGTCCAGTCATGCTGCTGCGGCACCAACCTGAGGACTGGGACGATGGTCATAGGAACTCTTGATTTCGTAAGCCATATTTTAAGGTTTTTGACTTAAATGTTCTCATTCTGCATTGTGTATGTTATCGGGGCACTCATGACAAGTGTGTACATGTTGTAAACTATTTATCGGTAATGGAATGGGAATTACCATATACAAGTTCGTAATAAAAAATATATAAATATTGTCTAATCAATATTTTTATGAAATATTGCTTTTACTAACTCAATAATAGAACAAGGAATCTGTTGATACAATGACAAATTTACTGGCTATGTAAATTAGTTGATCTACTCTTAATTTCAGAGAAAAAATAATTTCGTATTACTAAAATTTCAAACATGCACAAACTTGGTTAAAAATACCCACGTTTGAAATTTGATACTATTATTTTCTCATGGAAAACGAGAATTTTTATATGGCCAGCAGATTCCTCGTTCTATTAGTGAGTTAGTGAGAGCGATATATAATGAATAATTCTCTTTCATAACCTTTCAAGTGACCGTTTTATGTCAAAACATTAACTCTTTTTAATATATTAAATCTTGGATAAAAAACACTGAAACAGATAAATTTTCCTTTTAAGTCTCAACAGTCATCTATAGTATTTTCCCTTAGACAGAATTCTAGGTTGTTTTCTTTTGTTGGAATTTTAATGCTAGGCTTTTAAAATTTAACAAAAATTTTCACGTGTTGCTGGTACCAACCATGTTCAATGTTCAATGCCTTATTTTATGTTTTTTTTTTGTACACCAGTAACACAAACTTACTTTCAAAACATTAGTTTCGTAATTATATGTGATTTTAAACCTCCCACCAAAACCTTATTATACTTGTGTACGTGTATGTGATAATAAGAGTAAATTCTGTTTTCTGTCATAATTTATGTAATTTTTTTTTCTTATTATTATCACTTTATGTCATATTTAATCTTTCTTATTTTCACTAGCACTTATTCTTTTAAGAAAATGAATACCTTAATTTTTGTTTTAAGTGATAAAAAAAACTATAGTAATACCCACACAGGCTTTGTATTTGTGGGATTTTTGTTTATATATTTTATTTTAATATATCTTCTTGTATTTTATACATTGTTTTAAAATGTGAGCCAAAAATTTTCAATAAAAAGAAAATTTAACAAAAATATTTCAATTAATATGTGTTTATAAAAAATAATTGTTACCCTTTGCGCTATGCACAAAAATCTTGTCTTAAAAAAGTTTATCAATTAAAAAATATTTGACAAGTCAAAGCAATTTTCACCAATAAAATGTAGACATAATTTGTCTCGACGCCACCTAT
The DNA here is from genome assembly GCA_022606495.2 of Halesus radiatus. NCBI lineage: Eukaryota > Metazoa > Arthropoda > Insecta > Trichoptera > Limnephilidae > Halesus > Halesus radiatus. Next base: position 20,521 of record JAHDVE020009289.1, read on the forward strand.
TGAGGGATTTAGCCGTTACAAGCCTTTCTTATACTAATAAAGTTGGTTGTTTACAGGTGAAATATAATAAAACAGTAATTATTGAATGAAACACTAGTATATATTGATTAACTTGGCGGGTTTGCGATAAGCCGACGTAGCTCAATGGTAGAGCATCTGACCGGATATCAGAAGGGTGCAGGTTCGAGTCCTGTCGGCGACATTTATCTTTGCTCGGAAAGGTTTTTTTCAATTTGGATGAGTGTTTCAGGCTAATAATTATTGTTTATAAAAAATAATTGTTACCTTAATTTTTGTTTAAAGTGATAAAAAACTATAGTAATACCCACACAGGCTTTTTGTATTTGTGGGATTTTTGTTTACATATTTTATTTTAATATATCTTCTTGTATTTTATATATTGTTTTAAAATGTGAGCCAAATATTTTCAATAAAAAAAAATTAACAAAAATATTTCAGATAAATTCATATAATTTTTATTACGATTCGGGCGCAATATGTTTCCATTCCGTTACAAATAAACTAAGCTTATTAAATGAATGAGACATTTTTCATCGCATAAAAAAGTCTATATTAAATTTAAACTGCATATTTTCTAAACGCACGTAATGTTATTTCTTTAAGACACAACAAATTTAATCTTACACACTCAAAATTAATTACAAAATCAGACTTTGTTTTTTTTTTTTTTTAATGTAGAGGTGGGACATGGCAAAAATACATTACCCTTCCATCTAATCCATCTACATGTATTAAATACATACTGGTTCAACAGTTGTATTTAACTAACCTAATAAAGTAAATGTCGGCGACATTTATCTTTGCTCGGAAAGGTTTTTTTCAATTTGGATGAGTGTTTCAGGCTAATAATTATTGTTTATAAAAATAATTGTTACCCTTTTGCGCTATGCACAAAAATCTTGTCTTAAGTTTTTAAGAACTTTAGTTTATCAATTAATAATAGCTTTACCTTTAAAAACATATAACTTTCGAATGTTCTATAACATAGGTTCTCAACCTTATTTTGCCCACCGCCCACTTTGAGTATATATTTTTTTCAATCTTACTATCTATCACGAATTTGAAACAGCTATTGCCACGATTATATTTGAACGTGTAATTACACTGTAATATTATACAGTAGTAAGATAGGATATGACTCCTATCCTATTTCTGAGTTTAAAGAAGAATGTTTCAATGAGAACAATAAAACGTATAATTAATTATATTGAGAGGTATTTTTATAAACATTCAAACGTCATTGAATTTATAACTTATCTGGTGAGAAGGTTGAATTTGATGCATTTTAAAGAGTTTGTTACTTACTATCAGGCTCGAATTTACTTAAAAACAACCATTAGTCGCCATGGAGCCGATTTCATTACAAACATTGCTAGAGCACTAAATCGGACAATGAGACTGCTATCAGAAATTCTTGATAGCAATTCTTAAATTTTAATTTTAATTCCTCATTTGTCGTCACTTCTATTAGTTATTCTTCCAAGTGGGATGATCCTGCTGTATAGACATTTAAAAAAGGATTCAAAAGCTAGTCTGGTATGTCTATGTTTAAAATATCCTGGAGTCTTTCCTTGAAATTACTGTGGAGGTTTTCCAAGTGTTGATAGTAAACAAGCAAGTCGTCGTTCTTGAATGATACTGCTGATAAATTTGGGAAGTTATTAAATTCCTGCCTGTCTGCCAATATTTCTTTTGTATAATAGCAGTTTGGATATAAAAGCCGCAACGCTATTTTTTGTCTTAATCAAGTTTAAGTCGTCGCCTTGACGTTGGAGATTGATATCATTAAACAATTGATACAGGTCTTTATTTTTGTCTTTTTTAGACTATATTTTTTTACCTGCCAACGTCCTCACTGTGCCATCTCAACGCCCCCTAATTTTCTCTACGTCATCTACTGCCCCCCTGAAAGTCCCAAACGCCCACAAGGGGGCGTTATCGCCCACGTTGAGAACCTATTTTCCATAATATATAACAACTAGCTGATGTGTACCCGGTCTTGCTAGGGATTATTTATTTTTTTGGAATAATGTTACGAATCCTCGCTTGTCGTTTGGGTATCATTATTGATTTGACACCGCCTTGTGACGACTATTACTGCCCCTAAACAAAGAAATAAACAAACATTCATTTGAAAAATTTATTTCATTCCAAACTTTTATTTTTTTCAAAATATATCTAAATTATAAAGTTCTTAAGTAGGTGCCTACTTGTGTTTTCCATTTTGAAAATATTCACCCAAACAAACCTTTTTTTTAATATATAATATCTGGCTAAGGAGAGTGGTATATCTATGGGCTAACCTCAATACAAAATGACGGGTTCAATGTTTATCATGCAAATTTTAAAACGTTTTAGCAACAATTTTACATTTGAATTTCATTCAAACTACTCTCTAAACCTTCCCGACACTAATAAAAACAAACTGTGATATTTTCATCGAAATGTAAAAAAGCAATTTTAGATAAAATCGAGAACAGACAGATAGACAAACATTCATTTATATATATATATATATATATATATATATATTACTGTAGAAATTAATAGTTACAATATACACATGAATTATTACTATATATCAATTATTATATTTTTCTTGAATAAATTATGGTGTAAAAAAAAAAAAAACAATAAATTATCATGTACTTTTACAAATATTATCTACGAGTACATAATCCATTATTAGGTTTCCGGAAATTTTGAACAAGCTGTTTCCGAAATTCCATTCGAAACCAAAATGACGAAATCTATTATAATTCAAAGTTTTTTTTCTATTTATTTATAAATAATTTTTTTGATACAAGTATTCACACAAAGTACAATAGTTATGAACATTTTTTTTAAATATTAAATTATAAATATATCTGAACAACCTACGTGTAATGTATATAAAACAAAAAATCCCACATAGGCAAGACCAGTGCGTGGGTACACCTGGTATAAGTTAGTGGCAGTATGTTAGTATATTTGTATTAATACATGGATGTTGAAGGTAAATTAAATAAAAGATTTTAAGTTAAATAAGAAAAGTAAAACGAAAAAAAGAAAAGAAAAGAAAATGGGGAAAATATACAATTATAGCGGGAAAAGGTTGATATCTTTGGTTTTAATTGATTTTTTTATTTCATTTTTGTATGTTTTTAAAGACGATATGTTTGGACACTTATATTCTGTAGATAGAAAATTATACATTTTAGGAGCAATACAAAAAGCAAGTCTCTACGCAAGCCTAGTTTTACACAGAGGAACTTCAAGTACGTTATTTATTCTGTTACTAAAGCGATTTTCGTTTTTTGGGAATAGTTTTTTTCTTTAAAATATATATTTTAGGCACTCTGGAATTTTTTTATTTTTATATCTAACAGTTCAGTCTCATGGAATAATTTTATGAAGAGTGAGATGGCCTCCCCCTAACCCGACTCCTTTTTTACTGTGATGGCCCGCCCTTCCTTCGTTTATGATTTAATCTAGCAAGAGACTTCTGTTCCCGCCACCGATTTAAGATGACTCCTCTACTGCTGTCTTAAATTTTCCTAACTAATGTGATTGGAAAACTCTTTTTAGTTTTCCTTTCATTTTGAGGTTTTTCTCCTCCTTGGCCAGCGCGTGAAGCCTAGCCCTATGCTAACATTCGATTGTTTCCGATTTTCATAATTTTCGCGGAAAATTTCTCACTCCAATGGTCAATTTCCAAAGATTCTTCGTCAATTGCCCGTTATGTACTTTTTTTTTTTGAATGATTGGAAAAACAAGGTCTTATTTGGTGGTAATCCCTGATTATTTGTAGCGCAGATAGACTCTCGCATACCATTGACAGAATTATATTCCTAGCACTCCTATCTTATACTTTAATATTCTGAACTCGCTATCATTATCCTATTAAGCAATCTACGTTAATTTCCTACAGGATCACTAGAATTTTCCTAACTTTGCCCCTAAATTTTCTACTTTTTTTTTCTATCGTGAGGTTTAACAAGAAAGCTTAGCTTCTGGGCTATACTAATTGCACTATTCCTGATCTATTTAATACGACGCGGTTACATTTTAAATTAGGTATACATGAATGTAATGATCATAGTATTATCGCCTTTCTTCATCGTACTAAGTTTTATTCTACATGGATTAGTTTCAACAATTTTCATGGTTAAAGTGTACAGGTTTACTTTTTTTGGCGCCATCTCCATCCTCTCCTAAATTTCGGAAAGTTACATGATTAGGTTTTAGTTTTTACAGCTTTTGTTATGATAAGTGATTGAATACGGTTTGTTTTCCAGCAATTCGGCTCCAGACCAACCCCTAAAGTACTCGGATGACCACGTTTCCGGTTGGTAACCCCCTCCTCACAGACGTACTGCCTGAATCAGCCGGTGTACGAACCTTTTCATTCTCATTTCGTGCCATGATCTGAATTCATCCCCTGCACCGCGACGGAAAAGAGCACCTTCCATATTCATGGGTCCAAGACCCTCCGAATTCCCGTCCTCCAGACAGCTACATGTAAACAACATTAGATACTTGCAATTTTTGCAAAATCCGGGTTGAAAGGCCGTCCCCCGCATCAAAAGTTCAGAAGTAACTACGCTTGTATCAGCAGTTATCTCTGTCTAATCGATAGGTACAAATTATAAATATATGTAAACAATATGAGTTTTTGTAATCCACAATACTCTAGTTTCCCCAGAAAATTGTGGATCTGACATCTTCAACAGGTCGTGAATCTGTGCCAAATATCCAGAAATCTTACATACGCATATAAATAAAGATGATAATACAATATATATAATAGATTCCATTTCGGATTGGTTGACAGATTTATTTAATGAGACCCTGACCTATCTCATGTAGTTTGAATATAACTGTAAATTGATTTTGTTTGAGGAAGAAGGTAGGACTCCAAAGGTCCAAAATTTGTAAGGCCTGAACCTTTAAATTCTAAATTGAAGATAAGACTAATTTTATAACATAACTCTGGAACGTTTCGTCGACGAATGATTATGCTTATTTTGATATTTTTATTATTGTTGGTTTTGTTTGTTCTTTTGAACTCATCAATATTTTCGAAGGATGTGGAGCGCCTTTTAATTGAATTTTCCCATGAAAACGGTGCTAAAAAAATATTAACTATAACTACAAGTACGTGGTCACTAAAAATGGAAGTTCGTCTCAAAAGATGATAGTTATTTTATCAATTAAATGTTGACATTTGTAAGAGTATCTTTTCTTTTTTAACATCTTAATGTACGAAATTTGAATATATTTACATACTTATACGTATCTATATATTTCCATAAAAGAGAAGGGGGTGATTTGAAATGTTGACCCAGTTTAATACAGTCGAGGATGTAGGTCATTGAGATCTACGACTGTTTACTTTCGGTGTCAGAGACCCCCGCCGGGAAATGTGACAAATTTGGTTTTATCGGTTTATTTACAATGATAACGACCTTTAAATTAATAAAAATCGTTTGGAATGTTAATAATTAGTAACGTTAATTTTGATTTTAGATGTTAGAGAAAAATTATACATTAATATAATAAATTGGGTTTATAGAGAATATACATAAATGTAATAAATGTTTTTTTATATGTATATATTAAACATTACATGTACATATTCATAAAATAAATAACGGTCATTAAGTATTGACCGATATATTAAACATTAGATATAAATATACATACATATACGTAATTAGAAATAGAATTTATTTCTTCATCCAACCGCTTCCTGGGAAATCTGAAAACTTAGGTTATGAATACTGGTTGACACACCCGAACTCCGACAAATTTCATAATTTTTCCAAAACGGGTTCTACACGTTATCATGAAATTCGGAATTCATTAAACTTCCCTGCCTGGTATGCTTAACCTAATGTAAGAATATCTACCTAATAACAATCTAGTCTTTCCTAATTTTCAAATCGTGATCTACCGATTTGTACAATTTTTAAAACATATTGACTCCTCAAACCGAATATTATTAAATAATATTTAGTTTTGTTGTTTTATTTTTCTATTCTATTCTCTTTGATGTTCGGAATAATTTCTATTTTATCAATCCTATCTCAACCAAATTCTTTGAATTTGAATATTTTTTCGTTATAAATATTTTGTCTAAAACTAGTTCTAAACTGATTTTAAAATGTGAAGATATTAATAAATTTAACAAATCTTTGCCAAGTCTACCGAACCCGACTTGATTTGAAGTTAAAAATTATTAGATTTAGTTTTTCCTATTTTAGTTATTCATTTTTCTTGACTTTAAAATATTATTACTTTTGCACTCATGTAATATAATTACTCTAATCTTTCTACAAACTATTAATTAAATCCGTAAACCGAACGCTTGGTAATATTTTAGAAAATCTTTTTTTTTTTTTTTAACCGAAATCAATCCCACTCAGGACTCAGAAGTTTTTTAAATTTGCACTAAATTTTTAAACGTCGAGCACTTCACTGTTTTAAACTCATTATATTATTATTAAATTTCAGATCGACAACTCTTTAAGAAAATTTAATCACGCAAATAATTTTTTTTTTTCATAAAACTCTTAATGAATCCAGTTCAACACAAAATACGAATTAAATCACGTTTTATTTAACTATTGTAATTCCATTTGCAGCACCATTTTTTAATTAACTCACTGAAGCAACTTTTAAAATCTTTAAACTAATTTAAGTATTATTAATTTTAGAAAATTTAGTAAACTATTATTAATTTAGATCAGCAACTCTTTAAGAAAATTTTAATAAATAAACTATTATTAATTTTTAAATCAACCTATTTTTTCACAATTTCGATTATTTCACTTAACCACTTTTTTAAGAAGATGAATTTAAGTAGACTACTATTAACTTCAAACGAAAACACTTTTCTTTATGATAAATTAATCATCATAAAACTCTTAACACAATTTCAATTAATACACTGTAGCAATTTTTAAGATTTTTTTAAGCAAAAAACTTTATTTATTATATATTAATCACTGAAACAACTTGTAAGATTTTAAACAAAACTTTATTTATTATTTTTATAAGTAGATTATTATTAGCTTTATTACAAGATATTTTATTTAACTGCAAAACTCAAATCAAGATGAAATTTTTGAAGTTTAAACCACTCTTAATTACTTCAATGCCCGCCCGCACGTGATTAAAACTTTTCCGGCGTATAATTCCAGGCGAACTCTTTATTTACTTTTTATAAATAGATTATTATTAACTTTAATACAAAAACACTTCATTTAACTGTAAGATTCAAAGTCTAAGTCCAAAAAACACTGTTAATTACTTTGATACCCGTCCGCGCCGATCAAAACCTTTAACGTCGTATAATTCCTCGCGAACTCTCGAATTATCTCCCAACATTCCTTTTTATAGCTCGATTAATAACACAAGATCCCAACTACCATACACATCTACATTAAATTATGTCCTTTATCAACTCGTAAATCCATATGTAAATAACACTAATTTGGTATGCAATCTTCCATTCACTTGTTTATGAAAACGGTCAAATTTGCTGGTACGTCCCACATCGAGACTGCTCTAATGCCTGCTGATAGGCCCGTACTCGTAAGCTATTTCTAAATATCTCTTAGGGCGCTTTAGTTATCAAAAATTGAGAAACTAAAATCATGTTTTTTTTCTGAAAATATGATATATTGCTATTCTTTTTGTTACCCATGACCCCGGATATCTCGTAAATATAGCCATTATGTTCCTATTGAAATTTATTTATTTATGCGCATTCTTCAATATCTTCAATTTTATGAATTCTCTTAGCCCTTGGTGATCTTTAAATGCAATATTTTTTTTAAAGTGCATTTTCCGATGATAACAGGTTTTTTTTCTGATCTAACATGTGAATAATCGATTAACGCATCTTTTCGTTCAATTCTCAATTGATCCAAATATTGGTGTAAATACTTTACAATTCTTACCCTATCTCACCTGTCAGAGTTAATGAATATACCTTTCCAGAATGATGTTTCATTGTGTTGCATCACTTCCTCCTGGTCTAACTACACTACCCCTTTTGCATATACCTGTCGTCTGCATATACTTTCATCCGGATCAATTGATATCACCCTTAATTAATTTTTCATTACCTTTAATAATTTTATATATTAATTTTTGGGTATTTTTATCTGCAATTTCCTCATTCCAACACTAAAAACGGAGCACATTGCCCTCTCTATAGACCAGCCCACCAAATTCTATCCCCTTCTAACTAAATATTGTATTAGTTTATTCTTTATTATAGGTAATAAACCACTATTTTCGTAAAAAACCGATATAAATCAGAGTTCATCGAAAATCCATTACTTTTTATTAAGTAAACAGTCCCTATGCTTAACGTGTTAATTTAATCGTTTGTATTACTCTTTATTACCCAACTTTCATGTTCATATCTACGCTTATCCAAATACTCTTATCTAAACAAAGGGCATCGGCAACCCCGAAAGCTTGACAAAATGGTCGAACCATTCATTAATCTCGTAGGCCATATATCTCAACATTGTTAATGATTTTCTTCGGTTTAAATTTTATAATTGATTGGTATGTTGCTCATCTACGTTTCCTTTCTCTCTGATGCCCAGAATCTACTCAATTAACACCTTTTATCACCTAAAATCAGTCTAGTTTCACTTTTTTGTGAATATCTACGTTGCTGAAATTAGAATATTATACTCCAATTTTGCATCCGGTCCACCTGAATCGTCTCTTAGAATTTCCATACTGTGTAATTCTTGTTTCTTCCTTTTTTCATCTGTCGAAACTATTGTTGTCTCAATTATTTTCTCTAATTCATAGTTTTTCCGCTTGGCCTTACACGACGCGTCTTCCTGTCCAAATTCTGATTCACACCCACTCTTCCCCATCCAAGATACATCATCACCTTCTAGTTTTTTATTTGTAATTAAAATTTTGCGTATTATTTTTATTTTCTGGTCTCAATTCCAATGGTTATATATTCCTTCTCCATCGAGCTTTATTATTGTTAAAGTTCATAACCTCCCTGTACTTTGCCCTCCAGATTTTTGTTTAGAATATCGGCCGTCGAACTCTGCCTTCTCGGTCCCCATAAATCAATTGACATTTCTTTGTTCTGTCACCACTAATCGTTGTTTATATAAAACGCTCTTTTCATTTGTAACTCTTTATTTCGATTCGGTCCAATCCCGTGGTGTGAATTTATAAGGAAAACGCCCCATTTTAAATGCCATCTCGTGGTTTTACGTTGAAACGAGATTCTGAATTAAAAATCATTAGATTGTAAATCACTGTAATCAAACGCTCCCCAAGGCGGTAAATGTCACTCTCTTAAGCATTTCTAGCATGAAAGTTATGTATAAAAAAAAATATTGTAAGAAAATGGTGATGGTAAGACCATTACAAGAGGAGGGTACTTTCTTTATGTAACATTATTTTTAGTATTAATTTTTTAGATGTTTCAAGTGGTTTAAGGTAAGTATTATAAATTCCCCCCATCCGATTATTCCATCCATAAGATTTGCACCAGTGCATGGTATACCATTTTCATTATTTTGATATTAACTATATTGCTCAAACGTTTAAATATGTAAGTTAAATACCTTAATTTACTTACAAGCTTTTCTACATGATATGTCCATTTGAGTTGACTATCTATTATAATTCCTATATATTTAACTGTATTCCCTGAACTCATTTCTGTACAATTATGGCATGTAACAGAGTTGCAAACATTGTTGTGGAACCTTATATTTAGGTTGGTTAGAGGTGCCGTCTTTTTGGTATTATAGAAAGGAATGTAAATAGTTTTTTCACAGTTCAGAGATAAAGGTTTTGGTTGAGCCATTCTTTGATAATTCAGGTACATTCATTGGCATTTTCAGTGACTTTGTTCCAGGATTTACCATGCACTGCGATTGCAGTATCACCAGCAAATGAGAAAAGTTTTCCCGGTATTTTCATGTTACATAGATCATTAATGTAAACGAGGAACAATAACGGGCCGATAACTGTTCCTTGAGGAACCCCATGCTTCACAGATTCGTGTTTACTAATATTAGCACCATTTTTGTATATTGTCGGCGATCAAGTAGATATTTTTTTTAATAATGACAGACAGCTATTTTTAATTCCTATATTATTGAGTTTTCTAATTAATGTATTATGATTAACGGTATCGAACGCCTTTTTTAAGTCCAAGAAAATAGTTAGACTTTTCATATTTCAGTCAAGATTAGTATACGAGTATATATTTCTTGTTAGATTAAATAAGGCATCATCTGTACTAAGACCTGGTCTAAAACCATTTGAGGACCAAAGTGAATTAGACTCTAGGAACTCAGGGATTTGTATCTTTTTTGTTTTTTCTAATATCTTTGCAAATTGGGATATCACGATATAGGTCTGTAATTGTCTAGATTAGAGATTGATCCAGATTTATGGATTGGTACAATATTTGAGAGTTTAAACGCTTCTGGGAATGTGTTTTTTTCAAGGCAGGTATTAAATATATGTCGCAGAGGTAAGGATATACATTGTTTAATTGATTTAATTGTATTGCAGCTCAATTCGTCTGAACCGTTGGCTGTATTTATGTTGAGATTATCAATGTGTTATAAAATTTCTGATTCAGTTACGCGTTTAAATTTAGACAAAACAGGAGTATTTTCAGTGTCAATGTACATTTGAATAGGTCCGGATGTATTGTTTCCAAATGAAGAATTATTATGACGCAAAATTTGTATAGAAACATAAAATTTTTTTGTAATTTTTCCCATATCCGTTAATACTACTTTATCTACTGTTAAAAATTTTTCAGGGAAAGTTGTACTTTATGCTTTCTATTTGAGACTTCGTTTATGACTTGCCACGTTTTTTTTTAAATTATTATCAGCCTATTGTAATTGTTCAGTATAGTATTCTTGTTTACATTTCTTTATAAGGATATTTAAATAAATTCCTGTAAATAATATATTGCTGTCGTAAATTTCCGTTGGGTGCCATACTCTTTGTCGTGCAGTATTTCTCGTAGTTTTTGTAAAGTTTGCATAGTTTGTTCCTGTGTTGGCTTGCGATTATTAGTCCACGCGTGATCCATGGCTTATTTTTTTATGTTTTCTTTTAAGTATCGGTTTTAGTTCTAGACTATTCTTGATATTATTATTTAATATCGTACAGAAGGTATTTAATGATTATTTTGGTTGTTGGTCTTTAGCTTTCTGATAATCTAATAAGGTTCTGTGACCGTAGAAGGTTGGGAAATGATCAGTTATATCTATACAATAAAAAACACATAAATTTGTTGTAGACCACTTTTATTTTATTAAAACTCTACCGGTTTCGGAAGCACCCTTTCTTCGTCAGGAGAATATTAAAACTAACTTATGATATAGAATATTGACAAGACATATAAATTTTAGGTGTTGAAGTGGGGGGTAAGCAAATGGATAGGGGTAATTGTAGGATTTCCGGGAAGAACAGAGCGATTTATTGGAAAAATATTAAGAATGGGACAAAAAGATAAGTTAATTTGGTTATTTAAAATACTAGCATTTTTATTCAGGGATTTTCTAATTTCGAGTGATTCTAATTAATCCAATTTTTTGCTATTATTGTTACGGTGAAGAATTGTAACCCCTGTGTCCTTGTTAAAAGAGTGATCTTTGGAAATTAGATGATTGGCAAATTCTGAGAAGTTATTATTATTTAAGCATCTTAAATGTTCTGTGACTCTAATATTTATATTTCTAGTTGTTTTACCTATGTAGACCGATGGACAATCATTACAACATAGTTGGTAAATACCTGAGTGGCTTAATTTATGTTCTCTATCTTTAGTATTTTTTAGTAATTTACCTAAATTGTTATCAGTATAGAACGCGGGTTTAATGTGGGAAGGAAATTTTTTTGTACTAAGTGAGAAAAAGTTGGATATATATAAGATTCTGCGCCATTGAACGGGATTTATTATTATTTTCAGGTGTATTAAATAAAAATGTATTTGTTGAAATGAGTTTAAGTTTCTTATTGAGGATTTTATCAATTAATTTTGTGGAATAACCATTATTTAGAGCAATTTGTTTAATTTTTGAAAGTTCAATCGTGAAATTAACAGATGATAGTGGGATTTTTACTAGCCGGTGTACCATTGAATGATAAGCAGAATGTTTATGTGAGACCGGATGGTTTGACATGTTATGTATTGTTATATCTGTGTACGTCGGTTTACGAAAAATGTTGAATTCAATTCTGTTATTTATTGAAGCAAGTGTTAAATCTAAAAAATTAATCGATGCATTACTGCCTATCTCTATAGTGAATTGGATGCTTATGTGGAATGAATTTATAAGAAGAAGGAATTTAGTCAGTTACCGATCTGTTCCTGTCCAGATACAGAAGATATCGTCTACGTATCTTTTTCAAGAACATTGTTCAAAAGTGATGAATTACAATCAAAAATCTTATTTTCTTAGTTATTCATAAAAATATCTGCTAACAGTGGACTCGTCGGCGCGCCCATCGGAAGCCCTTGATTCTGCTGGTAGATACAGTTGTTGTATTGGAAATAATTTTGGTTTATGCACATATTGAATAGGCGGGACAGGTCATTGATCATATCAATATCTAAGTTTAGAGGAGTTTTAATTAGAGGAGTTTAGGATATCTACAATTATTTCTTTGCAATCAGTAGTTGGGACATTTGGGAACAAATTAATTACATCAAAGGAATTAAGTTTGGCATTATTGAGAATAACTAAGTCCTTAACTGCACTTATCAGTTCAAAGGAGTTGATGATTGTATACTTAGGGGAAAACACATTAATATTATTAAAGACATTCGTTATGTGAGAAGCTATTATGAAATTCGGGGAAGCACAACAAGCTTTTATGTATTTTCAAAAAAAAAAATTATTTGTAAATTATGGCGAGCCACAAAGTTAATGCTTTTTAAAAATAAGTTATATCTATTTTTAAGACGGCAGATCTGGATATAAAAAAAATGATTGGATTTGAGTAGTACATACTACTCAAATCCAATCATGATCTATGCAAGAGTCAGTATGGCGACATGTCTAGTGGGGCTATTTATATAAGATAGATATCCTTCGCTATATATAACATTTAGATATTCATTGGCAATTGGGTCTAGGATAGAATGTTTTATGTTAATGTTTATATCACCAACAATAAACGAGAAGTCTGATAGTTGGCAGTTATTTTCGATTATAAAATATTTAAGTTCATTGATAAATGATTTAGAGTCTAAGGAAGGGGAGCGATATATGGGTAATATAAAGTATGTTTTATTGTTTAACGTGAAGGATAAATGGATGGCATTTGAATACTTAAAATTAGGGATATTTACTATAACATTAGATGTTTGTGTTCGCTATAAAACATATTGTTAGAATCGTTTTTAAAAATCGAATTATTTACTACATTATGTCGATGATTTATTTCAAATACAATCAAAGGAAAACAAAACTATCCTTTGGATATTTGAAAGATGGTGAACATTTTTTATTGAACGGAGTATTTGTGGTATTACATCTAACCTTTATATCAACTTCATTTAACCTTTTTTATCGATTTTATGGCCATCACTATCAAAATCTGAAAGTTTTACCTGGGTCCTTTTTACTTACAGATCGTAGCGTTGGCTACACTTATACTGGCGTCTATCGGCGCAGCCAATACCAGCGATTATTATTTTAATTTCTGGCTCGGCTACTGGGAAAAGAACCCTATGAGTGACCTGCGCCCCATGTACATCACCTTGGCCGTGCTCAGCGGCTTTCTGTTGGTATTCGACATCATGCTTCTCTATGGAGCTTCTCAGGTATGTATTTTATCGTATAAAATGCAAGAATAAGTAAATTTAACGCTACAACCTTTGGAGGGCCTTAGAATCCTCCATAAAACGCCTCAATACCTGCCGGCCTCCTGCTGATCCATATGC